>PVKV010002653.1:0-48445 GCA_004027835.1 Alouatta palliata | reverse complement strand
TGTTGACCAGGATGGTCTCGATCTCTTGACCTTGTGATCCACCCGCCTCGGCCTCCCAAAGTGCTGGGATTACAGGCGTGAGCCACCGCGCCCAGCTTAGCAGACATTTTTAAAGGTTTTCCACCCCAGGATTCGATACTATTTTCTTTGTTGAAGATCCATCATGCCTAATGGAACCGCTGTCTCTGGAAGCTCAGTAAGTTATATCCTCTGCATCTCCCTCCTCAGAAGGGCCTTTTTTTGTTCTGGGATGAAAGGAAACTGGCCCAGCCTGGAAAGATGTGTACCCCATGAAGTCCTTCCTATACCCTGTGTCCCCAAGTCAGAAGAGGCACTGGACTTTCCTAGTGGTTCCCCAGCCTGGCTGTACGTCAGAATCAGGCAGGGAGCCCTTCATGTGCACCATGGGGTCCCACCCAGCCAAGGCCTGGGTTCGGTGTCAGCTCTCTATTTATGCTCCTATGCTTTCTCCAGAACCCTTTGTGGAAACATCTGTCTCTTACTTAGGATCTAGGTCAAATGTTTCTCCCTCTGGCTGGGTAACTTTCTCCTTCTTCTGGATCTTCCTGAGTGGTGCTCTAGCCTTCTTCTTGCTAGACTGTTCATTGTGTGTCTGTCTCCCCAGACGATGGAGCTCCCTGTGGGAGGGAGTGTGGGTTACCCGTCTTTGCATTCCCAGCATCTATTAGGTTGGTGCAAAAGTAATTGTGGTTTTTGTCATTACTTTTTTTTTTTTTTTTTGGAGTAGGGGTGATGGAGTCCCACTCTGTCATCCAGGCTGGAGTGCAGTGGTGCAATCTCGGCTCACCACAACTTCGACCTCTTGGGTTCAAACAGTTCTCCTGCCTCAGCCTCCCGAGTAGCTGGGATTACAGACGCCCACCACCATGCCTGGCTAATATATATATATATATATATATAGTATTCTTATTAGACACGGGTTTCATCATGTTGGTCAGGCTGATCTCAAACTCTTGACCTCAGTTGATCCACCCGCCTCGGCCTTCCAAAGTGCTGGGATTACAGGTGTGAGCCACTGTGCCTGGCCTGCCATTGCAAAAACCGCAGTGACTTTTGCAACAACCTAATAGCACAGTGGCTGCTACTCAGTAGGCATCACTAAAGGTTTACACAAAACATAATGTGTGTTTTCAAATCAGTTCTTGATATGTTAACTTCTAGTGCACTGCCTGAGATACAGCATGTTCTCATTAAAAATGCTTCACCTGAATGTGGAGGTCACAGCTGAGTGGCCTCCATTACTCCAAAGCCATGCCTTTCTTTATCAATCAGCCCCTTTCCTCATCTGTCAGTATTTCCTATGAGAAAACAGTGTGGTCTGCGGTACCCTTTGCAGTGCTTGGCCCAGATTTTCCGGATTTGAAAACATTTAGCTTGCAAAGAATAGATTCACTGTCTCCTTCCCATCTGGTGCATCTTTTGTGTCTGTTGTTCATTGAGCTCTTGTATTCAGCTTGAAGTGAGGGATGGAAGAACTCAAACAAGCAAACAAGCAAAACAATTAGAAAAATAGTGGCTTTGACTTGTTCTTTCTGTATTACAGATGTCTTAACAAATCCCTGAGTTTTGTCCACTCTCTCCCTGTCAATCCCACTGGACAGCTTTGCTGTCACTCTGGGGTCTACACCAGCAGGTCTGTTTGTGTGCATGTGTATGTACATGTGTGTGTGCAGCTGTGTTCTCTTTATCCCTGAGCTGTCACTCCCATTTTGTGCCCAGCCACTTGTGGCATTGAGTTAGGGGTAACGAATGTCCACAGATAACTCTTTCATGTAAATAGTTTATTTTAATGTTGCTAAACTGTTATTTTCTTTGTTTCTTTTTCTGTCAAACATAAACTCTTTATAACCTATATTGCAGTAATGGTTGTTTTGGGCAAGGTCAAATCCACAGAAATGTAATATATGGGGCAAATCCAAGAGCTTTGGGAAAACCTTCCATGGAGGGTAGGGTAAAAGTCTGGGAACATTTTAGAAGGCTCCTTCAAAGGATGAAGTCACGCCCTGAGAAAAGCATTGTACAGGTGTGAATTAGGTCTGGGTGGAATGAGGGTATTTACAGGTGTTCTTAGAAGCCACTCAGCTGCCTTAGACATGGTCTCCTGGGTAGCATGTGCTCCAGCTGTCCACATGCAATTGTTCACATGCCATTCCTTGCTTTATACTTACCTCCCAGGAAAACTGCAGCAGCTCCTCATTGCCCTTGGGAATCCAGGAGTTATTCATTGGGGATGTTTAAAGACTTTCCTGGGGAATCCAGGAGTTATGTATTGGGGATGTTTAAAGACTTTCCTGATATACCTTTGACTTGTCTGCTTCCACATTTCCCCTTCAAACCTCCTGGAGGTTAGAGAGGGAAGTACAGAGATTTTAGGGAAATTTTAAACATTCCCCATGGAGAGAAGGTGAGGAGCTGAGTCTCGCTCCCATGAGCTGGCCAACGTCTCCCTTCCAGCCTCAGTTCTGCCCTGGCTGCCACACATCACCCTCCTCCTCCTCTCTCAGTTATCCCTGCCCCAGGGCCCTCTCTGGTTTCAAACCATTCCTGCCTTTCTCTGGGCACTCTTCCCTGAGAAGTGGAATAGGCAGCCTCAGGTTTTCCACTGTTAGCTATAGAGGCACAGACTGGAACAAGTGCCAAGAATTAGGCTACCTACGGAGCCTCCCTCTTGCTTTACTCTGACTCTCCATCCCGAGGGAAGACAATTGCAGTTGTTTTTGTTGGAAATGACCTGACCTGTGGGAGCATCCTGCTCCGGGCCTTTGAAAGTCAAGTTGCCTTCCTCACGGGCTAGCCCCCCAGTCACTTTCGATGTGTGAAAAGGGTCTCAGCATACCTAAGGAGCTGTGGCATGAGCGGGAAAGCCCTTCTTTCTAGAAAGTGTTAGGCACCATCGTTAGGGCAGAGCCCCTGCATCATACAGCTCCTGGGCACCATTCACACTGCACTGTCTAGTTACCATGAGATGATGCTGCTGCCCGCAGTTGCCCGATGAGGCAGCCCTACTTTGGAGGAACTATTATTCAAAACACTTTTTTCAACTATAATTTAATGATGAATTAATTTTGGTGATTATTATTGTCACGCTGAAGTTTATAATTTTGAACTTTTAATGATCGTTTTTCATATTTTCCTAGCTGGATTATCATCTTCATTGAAGAAGCCTGTGCATAAGATGCTGTATCTGCCACAGTGCCTTCCACATACACTTTTCATAGTAAATTCAGTCTTGTTAATATTGCATTAAAATGAACCTTTGAAGGCAAAGATGAGCACATAAAGTAGCCCTAATCTTGTCCTATCTGCTTTCTATTTTCTCCCCATGTCTAGGAGTTCATTTACATGGCCCTGGCATTTCTATTTTGTGATTAGAAAGTCACAGCAGCCAGACATGATGGCTCACTTCTGTAATCCCCACACTTTAAGAGGCTGAGGCAAGAGAATCACTTGAGGCCAGGAGGTTGAGACTATCCTGGGCAACACAGTAAGAACTCATCTCTATGAAATTTTTTTTTTTTAAAATTGGCTGGATGTTGTGGTACATGCATGTAATCCCAGCTCCTCAGGGCCCTGAGTGGGAGGATCACTTGAGCCCAGGAGTTTGAGACCAGCCTGGCAACATTGTGAAACATCCTCTCCACAAAAGCCACAAAAATTAGCTGTGGTGGCATGTGCCTGTAATCACAAACTACTCAGGACGTTGAGGTGGAAGGATCACTTGAGACCAGGAGGCGGAGGCTGCTGTGAGCCGAGATCACGCCACTGCACTCCAGCCTGGTGATAGACGAAGACCCTATTTCTCTCTCTCAATCAGTCGATCAATCACATAAGTGAATAAAATGAAACTCATGGTCAGTATAATGTCAGCTCCCTGGGGGTACTTTTTTTTTCCTCTTGATTTTGTTGTCTGCTGAATTCTCAGTGCTGAGAAGAATGCCTGGCACATAGTTGGTACTCAATAAAGGCTTGTTTCGTGAATAACTGAAAGGTATCAGCATTAGAGAAGCAGCTTGAGGTCGAGTTACTTTGGCTCCCATGTCTTTGTCCTTTTTCTTCTCTCCTCTCCTCCCCTCTCCTCCCCTCTCCTCTCCTCCCCGCCCCTCCCCTCCCCTCCCCTCCCGTTTCCTTTCCTGCTTTTCTTTTCTTTTCTTTTTTTGAGATGCAGTCTCACTCTGTCTCCAGGCTGGAGTGTAGTGGTGCAATCTCAGCTCACTGCAACCTCTGCCTTCTGGGTTCAAGTGATTCTCCTGCCTCAGCCTCCCAAGTAGCTGGGATTACAGGCATGCACCACCATGCCCAGATAATTATTATGTTTTTAGTAGATGGGGTTTCACCATGTTGGCCAGGATGGTCTCTATCTCTTGACCTAGTGATCCATCTGTATTGGCCTTCCAGAGTGCTGGGATTACAGGCATGAGCCACTGCGACTGGCCTGTTTTTTCCTGCTGTATCACTGTCTCAGGTACAGGTGAGTAGAAAATAAATTCTCACAGGCAGACACAGACACAGATATTTATGAATTTGTGTGTGTGAGCCTTTTTATCTATATAATTTTTTTTATTTAGCTTAAAAATTTGTATTATTTTTTAAAAGTAGTTTTAAGTTCATAGCAAAATTGAGTGGAAGGTACAGAGATTTCCCATATACCCTCTACCCCCACACTCCCCTGTAATGAATGTCCCCCAGAGTGGAACTGTAATTGTTATAGCTGATGAACCTACATTGACACAAGGCCATAGTTTACATTAGGGTTCACTTTTTATTTTTGAGATGGAGTCTCACTCTTTTTTTTTTTTTTTGAGATGGAGTTTCGTTCTGTTGCCCAGGCTGGAGTGCAGTGGTACAATCTCAGCTCACTGCAACCTCTGCCTGCTGGGTTCAAGCAACTCTCCTGCCTCAGCTTCCTGAATAGCTGGGATTACAGGTGCATGCCACCATGCCCAGCTAATTTTTTTTTTTTTTTTTTTGTATTTTAAGTAGAGACAGGGTTTCACCATGTTGGCCTGGCTAGTGTTGAACTACTGACCTCAAGTGATCCACCCGCCTCAGCCTCCCAAAGTGTTGGGATTACAGGTGTGAACTACCATACCCAGCCTTAACGGTTCACTCTTTATGTTGTATATTCTATAGTTTTGGACAAATGTATGACAACATGTATCTATCACTTTAATATCATACAGAGTAGTCTCACGGCCCTAAAAAATCCTCTTTGCTCTATGAATCCCTTCCTCTCTCCTAACCCCTGGCAACCAGTATCTTTTTTACTGTCTCTCTAGTTTTGCCTTTTCCAGCATGTCATATAGAATGCAGCCTTTATAGATCTTAGTAATACGCATTTAAGATTCCTCCTATGTCTTTTTGTGGCTTGTAGCCTCTTTTCTTTTAGGGCTGAACAACACTCCATCATCTGGGTGTAGCACAGTTTGGTCATCCATTCATTTACTGGATGACATCTTGGTTGTTTCTAAATTTTGGCAATTATGAGTAAAGCTACTATAGACGTCTGTATGCAGGTTTTTGTGTAAACGTGAAGTTTTCAACTCTTTGGGTGAAATACCAAGGAATTATGTGGTATTTGGGTAAAATACTAAGGATTATATGGTAAGAGTCTATTTAGTTTTGTAAGAAACTGTCAAACTTTTCCAGTGTGGTGCTACCAGTTTGCATTTCTACCAGCAATAAATGAAAGTTCCTATTCCTCCACATCCTCATCAGCAATTGGTGTTTTCAGCCTTTCTGGATATTGATCATTCTGATACGTGTAGAGTGGTGTCTCATCATGTGTGAGCTTTTTCTTTCCTTTGGTTTATTTTGTTAGGAATTATTGTGAGAGATGCAATTACCAAAGCAAATTGTAAAAACATCTTACAAGTTCTTAAAAATATATTGATTTTTGTTTATGCTGCTTGGTAAGTGTGTCTCGTTACTGGACATGCAAAACGTGGTCCAGTTTCACTGCTACGTTGCCAGCGCTATTTAAAAAAAGTTCTTTACTAATGTCATGTGGGAGTACATCGCTACCTCAAGATTTTAATTTACTTCTAGTTCATTATTTGCTTATGGATCTTTTACGAATATTCTGTTCAGCAAGATAGCATGTTTGTTTTGAAGCTTGGTGCTTCTACCTCCTAAACAATGAATGTTTTTCAGGTCCCAAACCAGTTGTCTTCCTGCAACATGGCTTGCTGGCAGATTCTAGTAACTGGGTCACAAACCTTGCCAACAGCAGCCTGGGCTTCATTCTTGCTGATGCTGGTTTTGATGTGTGGATGGGCAACAGCAGAGGAAATACCTGGTCTCGGAAACATAAGACACTCTCAGTTTCTCAGGATGAATTCTGGGCTTTCAGGTATATTTGAATTGAATTGGTATTTGAATTGTATTTCCTTAGTATTGTTAAAGCGGACATACAGGATTCCAGCAGATGAGGTGGGTAACATTGAAGTTGTATGAGAAGGGAAGCTGGTGTCTTTTGAAAGTTTTTAAACGTTGCTAGGAATTTAATGACTAGCAGTAAGGTAAATTATAAGTAAATGATTACATTAAGATTTAGATTTAGTGAGGAATTCTTAAGTTATTTTGGCATTTCTGGTGGTGTGGGAGCCACTGGGTAAATGCAGTTCCGTAACTTTCCTCCTTTCTCCATAAATATGTACTCCAGATGTTCACTTTTCTTCTTTCCAGAAATTATCCTTTCCTCTCTGTTACTTCTGGCTCTACCAATTAATTGCTGTACAACATTGGACATATTACATAAGCCCCCTGTGTCTTGGTTTCCTCATCTGTAAAATGGGGCATAATAAACACCTACCTCATAAGGTCACTGGGGGCTTAAAAGAGAGGATGCAGAGAAGGAGCCTCTACAGAGCCTGGCACATTGTAGGAACTTGCTAGCTGTTGGCTCTTCTCCTGACAGTGGCAACTGGCACAAGCACATGCCCATATGCACACCTGGATTTTGGTCTATGTTTTTGGTTTCAGGTATTAGAGAAAGTCAGCAGCACAATAGCAGCCTCTGGGCTTGCTTCCCATTTGTAAAACCAGAGGCCACTCTAAGAACCTGAAACACAAGAATGAGAGCCTTTACCAAAAGGCATATACAATAATAGATTTATTGTCACACTATTTGTAACAGCGGAAAACAGGAAACTACCCAAGTGCGTGTCAGCAGTGAATGGATAAAGTGTTGTATATTTATATAGTAGAATAAGAATGAACAACCTACAATTAGATGCAGCAAAAAATGGATGAAACCAGATACAGAAGAATACACACTGTATAATTCTACTTACAGAAATATTTAAAATGGCTGAAACTAATTTGTGGTGTGAAAAATGAGGACAATAGTTACCTTTGGGAGACACAATTGTAAGTGCGCCCAAGGGGGCTTCTGCGGTCCTGCTGATGTTGTTTCCTGGACTCACTGCTGGTTGTCACAGCTGTGTTTAGTTTGTGATAACTCATCAAACTGCATACTCAGTACGTGTGTGCTGTTCTATTGTATGGACTATTTCAATGAAAGAGTTCTTTTCTTGGGTTACAGTTATGATGAGATGGCAAAATATGACCTACCAGCTTGTATTAGCTTCATTCTGAACAAAACTGGCCAAGAACAAGTGTATTATGTGGGTCATTCTCAAGGCACCACCATAGGTATGTATGTAAATAAGATCAGAAGTTGATATAAAGTCTTCATTACAGAGTTTGTACTTAAAAGTGAAATATAAAAAGATGTTAGTTCAAATACAGTTTATTTTAAAAAGCCAAACAGAAATAATGAATAGGATAAGCAATTTTGGTAACGTTTAGTCTTCTCTGAAAATTAATGGTATATAGTTTTCTCGAAATTGAAATTAATGTAAGCCACAATATATTATGTTTTCCTAGATAAAGCAAGATGGGGATGTGAGAGGGTAGAAAACAAGTAGTTTCTAAATTCAGAGACATTTTAAAAGAAAACAAAAAAATGTACTGCCTTCTGAAGTTAAGTGGAATTTAACTACAGGTACAAGTTACATTTGGTTTGCAAACAATTTTGAAAAGTTATGTGCATTTTAATTTATACTGATTATTTAGTATGTGTTCACTGTAGAAAAACAGAAAATTTAGCAAAGTTGAAGAAAATAAAAATTGCCCATAATTTTAGCAAGCAAGAGTTTCTACTTGTGCCCTTTGCTCCACTGCTTCCTAAAGTGACATTCTGGGGCCAGGTAGCAAGAAGTCAGAGAAGGTTGTATTAGCCTGTTTTCACACTGCTAATAAAGACATACATAAGACTGGGCAATTTATAAAGAAATAGAGGGTTAATGGACTCACAGTTTAATGGATGGTGAGCTAGGGAGGCCTCACCATCATGGCGGAAGAGCAAGGGATGTCTTACATGGTGGCAGACAAGAGAGAGTGAGAGCCAAGTGAAAGGGGTTTCCCCTTATAAAACCATCAAATCTCACGAGACTTATTCACTACCACAAGAACAGCACGGGGAAAACTGCCTCCATGATTCAATTATCGTCCATCAGGTCCCTCCCACAACACATGGGAATTATAGGAACTACAATTAAAGATGAGATTTGGGTGGGGAGACACAGCCAAACCATATCAAGTGTTAAAAAATATTTTAAAGCTAGGGGGTTCTAACTGTGAGTTCCTTTGAAATCATTGGTGGTTTATTTGAACGTGGTGTCTCTGAATTGTTCTTTGGGGAAGAGGCATCATGGGGGATAAAGGTGATGGGGTGAGGCTCTTGGAAATATGGTCTATGATTTAAATTGGAAATGGAACTGGAAAGATTTTCTGGTTCTCCCAGCCTGAATTTCTTTCAGCACTTATCTAGGTTGAGATTTGGAACTAGCATTAACAAATGCTTGATTTACTAGTTTAATCAAATTCAATGTTAGGGCACACGGAAGTTCAGAGGGCCCCGTGTCAAGTGTTTTGCCTCTTGCCCGTGGTGTTGCTCGCGTGATCTCAGGCCACTGCGAGAGGGCAGTGAGGGTGATGGCCTTTGTCTTTTCTGAGAGAAGGAAATCCCAGAAGATAGAATTCCTGCTTTCTTCCCTTTGTTCTCACAGGTTTTATAGCATTTTCACAGATCCCTGAGCTGGCCAAAAGGATTAAAATGTTTTTTGCCCTGGCTCCTGTGGCTTCCTTGGACTTCTGTACTAGCCCGCTGGCCAAATTAGGACATTTTCCAGATCTTCTCATTAAGGTACTTGGACCCCTCCCATCCCTCTCCTCTCCCCACAGATTTCCTCCTCAGATCGGAAGAACTGGCCAGTGGAGGGAGAAGCTGTGCCTTCCTCCCCTGCGTTTTGATATCAGTGGAGCAATGGGGTTTTCTTCTTCGATTTACCCCTCCTTCCAGACCCAGGGGTGGCCAGGGATACTTGTCGTTCCCTGCACACTGGTGCCACTTGTACTCATGGTTAGCATTGTCAGTACAGCTCTGCCCACCTCATAGCGACAGCAAAGAGGGTCTGGGAGAGAACAGTTTAAGCATTGGTGGAGTTGCCCTTTATCTCATGAGGTGAGCCCATGCACAGAGGAGGTAGGAGATGGGAGACAGGAAATGTGCTCTTCTCAAAAGCCCATCCCAAGCTACACTGAGGGAGACCTAACACCATCATTACTGTATTTTATAATATGGCTCCTAAACACAGCCAGTAGCTTCATCAGGGGTCTGCCCTAAAGCTTCGAGACCCCAAGCTCTGTTCAAGGAGGAAACAGATTTCATGAAAAAGAGTTTTAAGCCAGCTGAGGCCAGATGGTCTATTATGCATGCATTATATGTCTTTTATGAAATATGTTTACACACACACATATGAAATCCTGTATAGAAATATATACTTGAAATCAGGTATAATGTCTCTCATGGGCCATTTAGAAAACTTTTTTTTTTTTTTTTTTTAAGAAACAAAGCCTTTTCTTTCTTTTTTTTTTTTTTTTTGATGAGGTTTCACCATATTGATCAGGCTGGTCTCGAACTCCTGACCTCAGGTGATCCACCCACCTCAGCCTCCCAAAGTGCTGGGATTACAGGCGTGAGCCACCACGCCCAGCTAGAAAACTTTAATAGGAAAGATGGCCTACACTCTGATCTCAAAACCTGACTTCACATAATAGGAGATTTACTGCACCAGTGACCAGAGCATACAGATAAGACATAGCCCCTCTGACTAAGTTTATTTTTAATGCTTTGGGTAATGGAAGCATGAAGTTTCATTATGAACAGTTCAGAGATTACAAATAAAGTACTCTTCAACTATCAAGGCTTCTCCTACCACTTTTCTCAGAATTAAACACAGAGCTCATTTTGGGGTCTTTTCCTAAAGATCTTTTATGTGAATTTATATACATACAGATGTACTGAAAGAAATATATTGTTTTGCTTGTTAGCAATACCCTGATTTCTGCCTTCATCTTCGCATGCCATTCTCCCTGTGTGCATGTCTGTCTCTGGGCCCAAATTTCCCCTTTCTGTAGGGACAGCAATCATATTGCATTAGGGCCCACCCTAATGACCTCATTTTAACTTGATTCCTCTGTAAGGAGCCTATCCCCAAATATGGATATTCTGAGATACTGTGGGTTAGGGGTTCATTATATATATATATATATTTTTTTTTGAGATGGAGTTTTGCTCTTGTTACCCAGGCTGGAGTGCAATGGCGCGATCTCGGCTCACCGCAACCTCCGCCTCCTGGGTTCAAGCAATTCTGCCTCAGCCTCCCGAGTAGCTGGGACTACAGGCACGTGCCACCATGTCCAGCTAATTTTTGTATTTTTAGTAGAGACGGGGTTTCACCATGTTGACCAGGATGGTCTCGATCTCTTGACCTCGTGATCCACCCGCCTCGGCCTCCCAAAGTGCTGGGATTACAGGCGTGAGCCACCGCGCCCAGCCTCATTATATTTTTTTTAAGGGAGATACAATTCAACTCCTAAAACTGTCTTTATAGGCATTTGGGTTGTTTATTTCTGTTTGTCCCTCTAGAGGATAGACATGAGCAAGAGTGTAAATTATTAGGGAGCAGGTTTGGGTTCAATATAAGGAAGATCTTTCTCATCTTTCCACTGCACAAGTATGTGAAGATCTTCCTTGTGTAGAGATTGCCCTGCAAATACTTGCACATAGGTTCACTGACCATTGATTAGGAACAGTGTAGGCCAGCGGTTGGCAAACTTTTCAGTCAGTAAATTAAAGGGCCAGTCAGTAAATATATTTGACTTTGTGGGCCATTGGTTTCTTGTAAAAACACCAATCTGCCATTATAACATGAAAGCAGTCAGAAACACTATCTAGAGATGAGTGTAGTAGTGTTCCAATAAAACTTTATTTATAAGAATAGGCAGTGCTGTGGGGAGGGGGAATGGGGAGTTGTTGTTCAGTGAGTGCTGAGTTTCAGTTTAGGAATATGGAAGAGTTCTGAAGATAGTGGTGATGGTTGCACAACAGTGTGAGTGTACTTAGTACCACTAAACTGAACTCTTCTAAATCAGCAGTCCCCAGCCATTCTGGCACCAGGGACCCGTTTCACAGAAGACAATTTTTCCATGGATGGCGTGGGGGATGGTTTGGGGATGAAACCGTTCTACCTAGGGTCATCAGGCATTAGATTTTCATAAGGAGCTTGCAACCTGGATCCTTCGCATGTGCAGTTTGTAGGGTTCGTGCTCCGACGAGAATCTAATGCCACTGCTGATTTGACAGGAGGTGGCGCTCAGGTGGTAAGGCTCACTTGCCAGCCACTCACCTCCTGCTGTGTGGCCTGATTCCTAACAGGCCATGGACTGGAATTGGTCCACGGTCTAGGAGTTGAGGATCCCTGTTTCAAATGATTAAAATGGTAAATGTTATTTTATGTATGTTCTACCACAATAAAAAATGTTTTTGTTTGTTCGTTTTTGTTTTTAAACTTAATGAGGTGAGAGTCTTACTATGTTGCCCAGGCTGGTCTCAAAACTCCTGGGCTCAGGGAGTCCTCCTGTCTTGGGCTCCCAAAGTGCTGGGATTACAGGCATGAGACACGATGCCTGGCCAATAAAAAAAAATTAAAAAATAAAAAACAAGGAGTGGGCTGGATTTGGCTTGCTGGCCAGTAGCATTGAATTAGATGTATATACCTCCAGCAGACATTGCTGATCAATCACAGCTTTGACTGTTTCTTAGAAGTAATGACTGACCCATCAGAGTCAGATGAAAACTACTTGGGGATGGCCCTGGGATGGGGGGTCATTAAGGCCCTTTCCCACTGTAGAAGTCTGCTGTAAACTTATTTTGTTTTCTGCCTCCTTCTCTTCATGTGGGGAATTTAAATACACCTCTGTAGTGTGTGATGTTTGCCTTAGTAAACTTGTGCAAAAGCATCCTGGTTTGAATGTCCACTGGCTGCCAGTCTCTCCTGAGTCTGTTTGTGGAGACACTGGTGCTTGTCTCTGCTTCTGAGGTGAATCATGGAGACCTGTGCACCAGAATGAAATGCTGAGATGTTCTTGGGTTTCTTTTTATTTTGTAGGACTTATTTGGAGACAAAGAATTTCTTCCCCAGAGTGCATTTTTGAAGTGGCTGGGTACCCACGTTTGCACTCATGTCATACTGAAGGAGCTCTGTGGAAATCTCCTTTTTCTTCTGTGTGGATTTAATGAGAGAAATTTAAATATGGTATGCCTGTTTATATTAAGATTTGATTTTCTTTTATCTGTAAATGTGCTTATTTGTGTTGAATGATGTGGGAGAGGCAGGACTGACCTCATCAGAACTCTAAAGGGTCTTTCCTTTGAGAGGCACCAGAATGAACTTTGGCCAATGCCAGGATTACAGTACCACCTGCTGCTATCCTCAGGCCGGCGGCCGTCACCTTCCTGTGTTGTACCTAGATGGAGACTATTGAATGAGGAGATCTGTCACAATTTAAGTTGTAATATTTATATTCATTCTAGTGATTTGTTTCTTTTAGAAATTACAGTAAGTGGTAGACATAAAGATGGGAACAGTAGACACTGGGAACTCCAAAAGGAAGGAGGGAGAGGGACAAGGGCTGGAATACTTCCTGTTGAGTACCATAGCCAATATTGAGTACTTTGGTGATGGGATTAGTAGAAGCCCACATCTCAGCATTATGCAATCTACCCTGATAACAAGCTTGCACATGTATCTCCTGAATCTAAAGTACACAAATTAAAAAAATTACTTTAAGTATTTAAATTTAGAATGGCCATTTACATACACTATGTATATACTTGCACACATACACACTTGTGTCTGTGTATGTATAAAAAATTATAAAATGTAAAAACCCTTGGTCAACACTACGCTGGTGTTTCTAAATATATTTGTTAGTCATATGGCATTTTGAAAACAGGTGTTAAAATCCTAGAATAAAGGCCCTAAGGAATTTTAGTGCCATTTTTCTTTTGTCTGATAATTAAAGCAAGGTGTGATTGTTATATGAAATTTGGGAAATTCAGGAAAGCATGAATAAGAAAATGAACATGCCTTGTAAACACCATCCACACAGTCCCATTAACCATACTGTTGCACCTCCTTCACGTGTACTCTGAGTGTGACTGTATGTATTTTTATAGGACAGATTTTTAGTCAAATAATTTTCTTCTACCTTTGATCTCATAAACTTGAGATTATGGCTCTAGTTTTTAGTGATTTGAAGGGCAAAATACAATGTTTATTAGCAATGCCACCTTAATGCTGTTTTCTTCATTTCAGTGTATTTCTTTTGCAGTCTAGAGTGGGTGTGTATACAACCCATTCTCCTGCTGGAACTTCTGTGCAGAACATCCTACACTGGAGCCAGGTAGGCATGCCAGGGGTGCAGCTGGCTCGTGTAAAATCAACATCAGAAAGGTCTGGGCACGTAAACCCTTCCCAGATAGAAAGACCATCTGCTTACAAATCTGATCTGGTTTTCTTCCCCAGAGTCTTGGGCTTTTGTCATCACGCTTGTGTTGCTTTTGATACCCTTGGTGGGACATACTGTGTTATGCATGGGTTCACAGACAGCTACTGGGTTGACCTCTTTCTTTTCCCTCCTCTCCCTTCTTCAAGTCTCAAGTTTATATATTCTCTCCCTTTCCTTCTCTCCCCCTTTCTTTTCCTCCTCCTCTTTCCTCCCCTCCATCTGTTTCTCACTGAGTCCTAGATTTATTTTATTTCTGTGTTGCTTCATAAAGAGTGATTTTAAAGTGGTTTTGGAGATAGGAACCACTGTTTCAGCATGAGCCCTGAACACAATATGCTTGAAACAGCAGTGGATAAACTGGAGCTAAACCAATCATAGATGTGAATGGGGGTCCCTGACTATTGAAATACAGTTTTGATTATTTTATCATGTAAATAAGGCATGTTCATTCTAGAAAATTTAGAAACTACATCTAGAAAAAAAAATCTCCTAAAGTGAAAATAAAATCATTCTATAACCCTAGATGGAGAGGAAATGCACATCCATAGATACTGAATGTCTCTACAGTCTATTCTATACCTCTTTTCAAAAAGATGCTGTTAAAGACGTGGATAGCAATAGCAGATGTAGAAACAGATGGATTTTTCTCCTGCTTACCATTTTACAGCTTGCTTTGCTTTTTTCACCTGACAATATGACAGGAACTTCTTACCACCTCAGGACACAATTTTGTGCAATTTCTTTTTTAACTAAGTTGATTTTAAATATGAAACAACTCACCATTTAAGTCCTAAACCAAGATACTGTGTCTTGAATAGTAATTTACAAACACCTGGCAGTCACTGCTTGCATAAGAATCACTGAATTGCTTTAGAAAGTACACCCTTTAATGAAACATTGCTTTAAAAAGGTAATAGGAGTTGGGATTATAGTGGAACTCGTGGATTGGCTACCATCCAGGCTTATAAAAACAAAGACTCCTGTGTCCCAATCATTTGGACTAGAGAATCTGTACTTTTATAATTATTATTATTAATTTATTTATTTTTGAGACTGAGTCTTGCTCTGTCACTCAGGCTGGAGTGCAGTAGCGTAATCTCGGCTCACTGAAACTTCTGCCTCCCAGGTTCAAGCAATTCTCTGCCTCAGCTTCCCAAATAGCTGGGATTACAGGCACCCGCCACCACGCACAGCTAATTTTTGTATTTTTAGTAGAGATGGGGTTTCACCATCTTGGCCAGGTTGGTCTTGAACTCCTGACCTCGTGATCTGCCCGCCTCAGCCTCCCAAAGTGCTGGATCACAGGAGTGAGCCACTGTGCGTCGCCACTTTTATTATTTTTTGAAATTTTATAGAGGTATAAGTGACATATAATATTTAAAGTGTACAATTTGATATATTTCAGTGTTTGTATACACCTGTGAAACCATCACCATAATCAACACAGTGAATAGATCATCACCCTAAAAGGTCCCTGCTGCCCCTTTGTGACACCTCCTCCCACCCCTCCCCCCATCCCACTGATCGGCTTCCTGTCACTGTAGCTTAGCTTGCATTTTCTAGAGCTTGTATGAGAACAGCCATACAGCTGTTTTATACTTGTTTTTGTCTGGCTTCTTCCACTCAGCATAATTGTTTTGTGATTTACCCATGTTGTGTATGTCAGTCGTTCATTCCTTTTAATTTTTGAGGATTTGCATTTTTAAAAAATCTGTCTGGTAGATTCTTCTTCCCTACCATGTTTGGGAGTCACTGACTGGTAGACTTCTAAAGAACACCATAAAAAGGATATTCAGGATAATTTTTGTTATACGTGTAATATGTTTTATGAAATTTTAGAAAATATGTGAGTGAAAGAAAAATGACTGTCTAGCACCCAGCAATAGTCACTATTAATATTTTGGTATAATCTTACAATTTTATAATATAATCATTTCCATTACAGAAGTCAGATCATACTACATCTGCTTTTAAGTAAATTTTCATTTAATGAAATACCATTATATTTGTTAGATACAAGCTAAGCTGCTGTATTAGAGACCCCAAAATACAGCTGCTAAATAGTTTCTTTCTTATAATAAAGTTCAGAGAGCAGAGCCCCAGATTGATGATAGAGGGGATTGTGGCTGCTTTCTGTGAGGTCACGTAGGGACCCAGCTCCCTCCATACTATAGCTCTGCCATCCTCAGGGTGCTGTCCTCTTCTGCCTGGATGCAGCTGGGTCACCTCCGTGTCTCTTCCAACCCACAGGAAGGCAGGAGAGAGGCAGCTCAGGGCAAGTGGCTTTGTGTGAAGGAGATAACTCAGAGTGAGCAGTATGGCCATAGCCTGCCTGCTTGCAGGAGGATGAGGATGTGGTTTCTATCCTGGCAGCCATGTGCTTAGGGAAAGCTTTAGGGATTCTGTTACTGAAAGGAAGAGGCAAGAATGGGCATGGGGGACAGTCTCTGCCATAATTAAAAATGCCTTTCCAGGATTTGTCATAAAGGACAGTTTTCTGTTGCTTGAATTTTATTATCATTTTGTTTTTTTGCAATGATATTTGTTTTGCAGTCACATATCATCTGTCCTTACATGTTAAGAATATTTTCTTAGGGTGATACATTCATAGTAGTAGACTTAGTAGTGAGAGGGTAGGTATAGCTTTAAGACTTCTGATACATACTGTACTTTAGAAAAGTTGAACCTGTTTACATTTTTTTACCATTCAAGACCTAAATATAATTTTTTAAATGTCACTTTAAAACCATTTACCCTAATACTATAAGCATTTCCTCCTGATCATTATCTACATACTGTCTGTGATATGATTATCACAGAAATATAACCTTGATGCATATTCAGTTTCATTTTCTTTCCATTTAATATTTATGAGATCATTTGTAAGCCATTTTGTTTCTATTTTATCATACTTAAAATTATAACAGCAGCATACTCCTTGTGTATACTGATATAACATATTTACCCAAATATCTATTATTGGGCTTTAGCTTATTTTCATATTTTTGCTACTATAAGTCATCTTAACACTTTTCTTTTGAAACACCCTTTCAAGTGGATAGCTTGAAATCCTAAGTGAGTCTGAGCACAAAGTCAAGTTTAGAAGTTCAGTCTGAGCTATAGGCAAGTTTCACCTTTGTTTTCTGTGCTCATGCTGGTGCTTTATATGAATGCTGAAGGATATGTCACAAAGTGATGAACTGATATCTGTGTTCAGTGGCAGAATAGTTTGCATCAGTATATTTTCACTGACAAAGATGGGGAACAGATGCATTAACAGGTGCTGTGAATCCAAATTTTGTATTGCTTGTTAAATATGCCACAGGTATTTAATATCTGTCATTTTCAATGGCAAAAGCAGATGCCAAACATTTATCCTGTAGTATATCATCTTTCTCTGTCTTTTATTACATCAAACAGTAGAATTTTATGCAGCTGGTAAGAAAAGACTTCACATAAATCAAACGCAGTTTTGACAAAGAATGTGTGGACATTTCTTTTCACCAGGCGCCACCTTGTGGCCAAAACTTACCATTTTCAATTCATTTGGCTTGCCAGTTTTGGGTTTAATTCTTGACATACATTTGAGAGTGTAGAGGAAATATGGATTTGCATTATTTTGAATTTAAAAAATAAGCGACTTTTTGCTAAAATTTTTATATTATACGATTTTAAATATAGATAAATGTAAATTTCAATGCAATTTCAATTTCATGGCTCTAATATCCCTAACTAGTTAGAATTGTGCTGCCATGCAGTCCTACTTAGTGATTTTACTGGTACCAGTACTCAAGAAAAAGTGTTTAATCGATCCAGTCATTAAAATTTGACTAAGTAATATAACTAGACAAGTAGAATGGGTAAATAGAAAATATTATACAGTTGTCCCTCAAGTATCTTTGTGGACTGGCTCCAGACACTTCCCTCAAACCAAAATTTAGAGACAGATACTCAAGTCCCTTATATAAAATGGGGTAGTATTTGCATATAGCCTATGAACATCCTTTCATATGCTTTAAGTTTTATCTAGATTACTTATGAAGCCTAATACAATGTAAATGCTATGTAAGTAGGTGTTATACTGTGTTTTAAAATTAGTATTTTTTATTGTTTTATTATCTTTTATTGTTTTTTCCAAATATTTTCAATCTGCAAAATATCACTTGGTTGACTCTACAGATGCAAAACTGTGGATATGGAGGGCCAATGTATAATTATTTTCTCTCTCTATATATCTCTCTCTATAAATATACATATATATATATCTATCTGCATATCTATATTTCCCAAGTAAAATCACTAACTCTTTGAAAAAGTTTAGGATGCAAATTCCAATAGAAAATGTCAGCATAAAGTTCCCCTAGCAGGAGCAACTGTTGATCTAGTATAATTCACAGCTTATGTGAATAGCTGCTTTCTTGTATCAGGTAGTGGCTGCTTAAAAATCATACAATGAGAAATTGAGTCATTCAGTAAAGTAGAACAAAACCATGCCATTTTATTTAAAATAATGCCTTGGAAATAAAGAGTAACTCTGGCTATTGCTGTAAAGTTGGTTTTGAGGTCATGGCTGGCTCCAGCAACCTATCTATGATGTTATTTCTAACTTTGACATCAGATAACTTTTTTCCCAAATTATCTTCTACAGGCTGTTAAATTCCAAAAGTTTCAAGCCTTTGACTGGGGAAGCAGTGCCAAGAATTACTTTCATTACAACCAGGTAAAGTTTTCAGTTTTTTCATTAAAGGGTGCCCTAAAAACTCATCAAGAAAGCCAGTCTGGCCTATCAGAATTCTGGCCAGGCTCAGCTGCTGTGGGAAATGTTTGGGGGAGCTGACTATTGTTTTTTTTCCATCAGTGCATTCAGAACAACCCAAGCTTTGTAGCTGATACTGTGGACTGGGCTTCCTCTCTTTGTCTTTTCCCCAGTTCTAAATAAGAGTCATCACTGTTACGCATTATTCAGAGTGATCACAAACACAGCCTGTAGAATCAGACAGTCCTAGGTCTGTTATCTGGTAGCTGTGGGGCCCTGACCAAATGATGTTGCTTAAGCTTCTTCTTCCCTGTATAAACAAAATTAGCATTTATAACCACACTAAATGCACTGAAGTGTGAGATACTTGCTCTGTTTTTTTTTTTTTTTTTTTTTTTTAATTCCCAGGATATCTCTGTGACATAGTGTGATTATTTCTGACTTAAAGATGAGGACAGTAAGGCTTGGTGAATTTCTGTGACTTGTCTTACACTCAAATGGAGGAAGTAGGAGGGCGTGACTCCAAACTCTTTCCAACCATTGGGTTCTATTGCTTTGTGTCTACTGCCTATGGAGTACAATGCCTTCTTTGCCACAGATTAAACACTAATTTTGGTGCCCAGCCTATAGCAGCAGCTCCACAGCTAGTGGCAATTATAATTAGGATTCCTTCATTTGGGGTTAGATTTTTTTTTTTTTTTTTTGGTGTTGGTAATGGTAACTTGAAAAGATACTCAAAGGGATTTAAAAAATTTAGTCTGGGTTGGTGCAGAGGATGATCCAAGATGGCCAAATAGGAACAGCTCTGGATTGCAGTTCCCAGCGAAAATGCAGAGGGTTAGTGATCACTGTATTTCCAAATGAATTTCTACTGCCCACAGACCAGGAGATTCCCCGGGCGGAAAAGCACTACGAGTCTCCAGCATGGCTGTTTCAGCTGGCTTGGTGGGTTTCCGCACAAAAACTCACACAAATCTGGGTGCCGTTTTAACTGGTGACTGGAACGCCTGGGAGACAGAGTCGCCCATTCAACTAAAAGAAAGGGGACTGAAACAGGGAGCCAGGTGATCTGGCTTGGCCAGTCCCAACCCCACAAAGACCAGCAATCTGAAATGCTTTGGACTGAGAGTTTCACAGCAAGAACAGCTGGACCCAGGATGGTCCAGCTCTGTTGGGGGAAGGGCGTCTGCCATTACTGAGGCAGTCCACCATTACTGAGGCAGTCTGCCATTACCGAGGCAATCTGCCATTACCGAGGCAGTCTGCCATTACTGAGGCAGACTGCCATTACCGAGGCAGTTCTAACTATACCTCTAAACAAAACTGCAAGGAAGTTCACACAGCAGCTGGGCAGAGCCCACGGCAGCTCAGCAATGCCTCCACTGGCAGACTGTGACTAGGCTACCTCCTCACTGGGCAGGGAATCTCTGAAAAAAGGCACATCAGGAACTTATAAATAAAGCCCCACCTTCCAAGGAGAGAGCACCTAGGAAAAAAAGGTAGTTATGAGTTCTACTGCAGCAGACTTAAACATACCTGCCCAGCAGCTCTGAACAGAACAATGGAGTTCATACCTCAGCACTTGAGCACCTGTAAGGGACAGACTATCTCCTCAAGCAGCTCCCTGACCCCTGTATATCCAAAGAGACACTTCTTCATAAAGGAGAGCTCAGGCTGACATCTGGTGGGTATCCTTCTGGGACAACGATAACAGAAGAAGAAACTGGCAGCAACCCTTACTGTTCTGCAGCCACTGCAGGTGATCCCCAGGCAAGCAGGGTCTGGAGTGGACCTCCAGGAGTCCTATAGCAGGGGGGGCCTGACTGTTGGAAGGAAAACTGAAAAACAGAAAGAAATAACTTCATCATCAACAGAAAGGACATCTACTCAGAGACCCCATCTGAAAGTCACCAACTACAAAACCACACGTAGATAAATCCACAAAAATGGGAAGAAACCAGTGCAAAAAGGATGAAAACACTCAAAACCAGAACAACTCTCCTCCTCCAAGGGATTACAACTCCTCACCAGCAAGGGAACAAGGCTGGATGGGGAATGAGTCTGATGAATTGACAGAAACAGGCTTCAGAAGGTGGGTAATAACAAACTTCTCTGAGCTAAAAGAACATGTTTAAACCCAATGCAAAGAAACTAAGAACTTGAAAAAAGGTTTGACAAAATGCTAATGAGAATAAACAGTGTAGAGAAGAATATAAATGACTTGATGGAGCTGAAAAACACAACATGAGAACTTTGCGAAGCATACACAAGTTTCAATAGCCAAATTCACCAAGCAGAAGAAAGGATATCAGAGATTGAAGATCAACTCAATGAATAAAAAAAAGAAGACAAGATTAGAGAAAAAAGAATAAAAAGAAATGAACAAAGTCTCCAAGAAATATGGGATTATGTGAAAAGACCTAATCTATGTTTGATAGGTGTACATGAATATAACAGAGAGAATGAATCGAAGCTGGAAAACTCTTCAGGGTACTATCCAGGAGAACTTCACCAACCTAGCAAGGCAGGCCAATATTCAAGCCCAGGAAATGCAGAGAACACCACAAAGATATTCCTCAAGAAGAGCAACCCCAAGGCACATAATCATCAGATTCACCAGGGTTGAATGAAGGAAAAAATGCTAAGCGCAGTCAGAGAGAAAGGTCAGGTTACGTACAAAGGGAAGCCCATCAGACTTACAGCAGATATCTCAGCAGAAACCCTACAAGCCAGAAGAGACTGGGGGCCAATATTCAACATCCTTAAAGAAAAGAACTTTCAACCTAGAATTTCATATCCAGCCAAACTAAGCTTCATAAGCAAAGGAGAAATAAAATCCTCCACAAACAAGCAACTGCTCAGAGATTTCATCACCACCAGGCCTGCCTTATAAGAGCTCCTGAAAGAAGCACTAAACATAGAAAGGAACAACCAGTACCAGCCACTCCAAAAACGTACCAAATGGTAAAGAGCATTGACACAATGAATAAACTACATCAACTAATGGGCAGAACAACCAGCTAGCATCAAAATGGCAGGACCAAATTCACACATAACAATATTAACCTTAAATGTAAATGGGCTAAATGCCCCAATCAAAAGACACAGACTGGCAAATTGGATAAAAAGTCAAAACCTGTCGGTGTGCTGTATACAGGAAACCCACCTCACATGCAGAGATACAAATAGGCTCAAAAGAAAGAGATGGAGGAAGATTTACCAAGCAAATGGAGAGAAAAAAAAAAAAAAAAAAAAAGCAGGAGTTGCAATCCTAGTCTCTGATAAAATAGACTTTAAACCAACAAAGATCAAAAGAGACAAAGAAGGGCATTACATAAGGGTAAAAGAATCAATGCAACAGGAAGAGCTAACGATCCTAAATATATACATACCCAATACAGGAGCACCCAGATACATAAAGCAAGTTCTTAACGGCCTATAAAGAGACTTAGATTCCCACACAATAATAATGGGAGACTTTAACACTCTACTGTCAATATTAGACAGATCAATGAGACAGAAAATTAACAAGGATATCCAGGACTTGAACTCAGACCTGGACCAAGCAAACCTAATAGACATTTACAGAACTCTCCACCCCAAATCCACAGAATATACATTCTTCTCAGCACCACATCACACCTACTCTAAAATCGACCACATAATTGGAAGTAAATCACTCCTGAGCAAATGCAAAAGAATGGAAATCACAACAAACAGTCTCTCAGACCACAGTACAGTCAAATTAGAACTCAGGATTAAGAAACTAACTTAGAATGGCACAACTTCTTGGAAACTGAACAACTGGCTCTTGAATGTTGACTGGATAAACAATGAAATGAAGGCAGAAATAAAGATGTTCTTTGAAACCAATGAGAATGAAGACGCAATGTATGAGAATCTCTGGGACACATTTAAAGCAGTGTCTAGAGGAAAATTTATAGCAATAAATACCCACATGAGAAGCAAGGAAAGATCTAAAATCAATACCCTATTGTCAAAATTAAAAGAGCTAGAGGAGCAAGATAAAAAAACTCAAAAGCTAGCAGAAGACAAGAAATAACTAAGATCAGAGCAGAACTGAAGGAGATGGAGACACAAAAAACCCTTCAAAAAATCAATAAATCCAGGAGCTGGTTTTTTTAAAAGATCAACAAAATAGACCACTAGCCAGATTAATAAAAAAGAAAACAGAATAATCAAATATATGCAATAAAAAATGATAAAGAGGATATCACCACAGAGTCCACAGAAATACAAACCACCAACAGAGATTACTACAAACAATTGTATGCACATAAACTAGTAAACCTGGAAGAAATGGATAAATTCCTGAACACTTGCATCCTCCCAAGCCTAAACCAGGAAGAAGTCGAAACCCTGAACAGACCAATAACAAGGGCTGAAGTTGAGGCAGCAATTAATAGCTTACCAACGAAAAAAAAGCCAAGGTCCCGATGGGTTCACAGCCGAATTCTACCAGACATACAAAGAGGAGCTGGTACCACTTCTTCTGAAACTATTCCAAACAATATAAAAGAGGGAATCCTTCCCAAATCATTTTATAAGACCAACATCATCCTGATACCAAAACCCGGCAGAGACTCAACAATAAAAGAAAACTTCAGGCCAATATCCATGATGAACACAGATGGAAAAATCTTCAAAAAAATACTGGCAAACCAATGGCAACAGCATGTCAAAAAGCTTATCCATCACGATCAAGTAGGTTTCATCCCAGGGATGCAAGGCTGGTTCAACATACGCAAGTCTATAAACGTAATTCGCCACATAAACAGAACCAAACACAAAAACCACATGATTATCTCAATAGATGCAGAGAAGGCCTTTGACAAAATTCAACAGCCTTTATGCTAAAAACTCAATAAACTAGGTATCAATGGAATGTATCTCAAAATAATAAAAGCTATTTATGACAAATCCACAGCCAATATCAAACTGAACGGGCAAAAACTAGAAGCATTCCCTTTCAAATATGGCACTAGACAAGGATGCCGTCTCTCACCACTCCTATTCAATATAGTATTTAAAGTTCTAGCCAGAGCAATCAGGCAAAAAAAAAAAAAAAAAAGAAAGAAAGAAATAAAGGGTATTCAATTAGGAAAGGAGGAAGTCAAATTGTCTCTATTTGCAGATGACATGATTGCATATTTAGAAGACCCCATCATCTCAGCCCAAAGTCTTCTTAAACAAGCAACTTCAGCAAAGTCCCAGGAAACAAAATCAATGTGAAAAATCATCACAAGCATTCCTATACACCAATAACAGACTTAAAGAAAGCCAAATCAAGAACAAACTGCCATTCACAATTGCTACAAAGAGAATAAAATACCTAGGAATACAACTAACAAAGGATATAAAGGACCTCTTCAAGGAGAACTACAAACCACTGCTCAAGGAAATAAAGAGAGGACACAAACAGATGGAGAAACATTCCATGCTCATGGTAAGGAAGAATCAATATTGTGAAAATGGCCATACTTCCCAAAGTAATTTGTGGATTCAACGCTATCCCCATCAAGCTACCTATGACCCTCTTCACAGAACTGGAAAAAAATCACCTTAAACTTCGTATGGAACCAAAAGAGAGCCCACATAGCCAAGTCAATTCTAAGCAAAAAGAACAAAGCTGGAGGCATTATGCTACCTGACTTCAAACTATACTGCAAGCCTACAGTAATCAAAACAGCATGGTACTAGTACCAAAACAGAGATATAGACCAATGGAACAGAACAGAGGCCTTGGAGGCAATGCCACACATCTACAACCATCTGATCTTTGACAAACCTGACAAAAACAATCAATGGGGAAAGGATTCCCTGTTTAATAAATGGTGTTGGGGAAACTGGCTAGCCATGTGCAGAGAGCAGAAACTGGACCCGTTTCCAATCCCTTACACTAAAATTAACTCCAGATGGATTAAAGACTTAAACATAAGACCTAACATCATAAAAACCCTAGAAGAAAACCTAGGCAAAACCATTCAGGACATAGACATAGGCAAGGACTTCATGACTAAAACACCAAAAGCACCGGCAACAAAAGCCAAAATAGACAAATGGGACCTAATTAAACTCCAGAGCTTCTGCACAGCAAAAGAAGCAATCATTACAGTGAACTGGCAACCAACAGAATGGGAAAACATTTTTGCAATCTACTCATCTGACAAATGACCTATATCCAGAATCTACAAAGAGCTAAAACAGATTTACAAGAAAAAAAACCCATTCAAAAGTGGGTAAAGGGGATGAACAGACACTTTTCAAAAGAAGACATGTGAGGCCAACAAACATACGAAAAAAATGCTCATCATCACTGGTCATTAGAGAAATGCAAATCAAAACTACATTGAGATACCATTTCATGCCAGTTAGAATGGTGATCATTAAAAAATCTGGAGACAATAGATGCTGGAGAGGATATGGAGAAATAGGAACAGTTTTACACTGTTGGTGGGAGTGTAAATTAGTTCAACCATTGTGGAAGACAGTGTGGCAATTCCTCAAGGACCTAGAAATAGAAATTCCATTTGACCCAGCAATCCCATTGCTGGGTATATATCCAAAGGATTATAAATCGTTCTGTTATAAAGTCACATGCAGACGTATGTTCATTGCAGCACTGTTTACAATAGCAAAGACTTGGAACCAGCCCAAATGCCCATTGATGATAGACTGGAAAGGGAAAATGTGGCACATACACACCATGGAATACTATGCAGCCATAAAAAACGATGAGTTCGTGTCCTTTGTAGGGACATGGATGAACCTGGAAACCATCATTCTCAGCAAACTGACACAAGAACAGAAAATCAAACACCGTATGTTCTCATTCATAGGCGGGTGTTGAACAATGAGAACACATGGACACAGGGAGGGGAACATCACACACTGAGGTCTGTTGTGGGGGACTAGGGGAGGGACAGTGGGGGGTAGGGAGTTGGGGAGGGATAACATGGGGAGAAATGCCAGATATAGGTGATGGGGATGGAGGCAGCAAACCACATTGCCATGTAGATACCTATGCAACAATCCTGCATGTTCTTCACATGTACCCCAGAACCTGAAGTGCAATTATATATATATATATATATATATATATATATATATATATATATATATATGTTAGTTTGTTATTCTTAGTCAAACCTAGACAATGTTTAATGGAGATTGTGTTTATTATGACTTTGAAAATTAAAACAACAACAAGGCTTTCTGTGTTTCCTTTTCATTGTAGAGTTACCCTCCCATGTACAATGTGAAGGACATGCTTGTGCCGACTGTAGTCTGGAGTGGGGGTCACGACTGGCTTGCAGATGTCTACGACATCAATATCTTACTGACTCAGATCACCAACTTGGTTTCCCACGAGAGCATTCCAGAGTGGGAGCATCTTGACTTCATCTGGGGCCTGGATGCCCCTTGGCGGCTGTATAATAAAATTATTAACCTAATGAGGAAATATCAATGAAAGCTGGACTTGAGCTGTGTACCATCAAGTCAGTGAGTACGTCACGTGAAAATGTGTTTGCTTAATTTCTGTGAAACACATGTTTTCCTTTCCCAAGTCTTTTGTATTTTTATATCCAAGAAAATGATAACTTTGAGGATGCCCTCTTCTCTCTAGTTACAATTAGAAACACACTAGCTATTTTTTTTTCTTTAATTAGGGCTGGAATAGGAAGCTAGTGTCTCAACCATGGTGTTGTCTCTTTAAGTTTTTTAAATATCATTAATGTGTGAAAAGGTCCATTCTGTTCTTAAAATTTTAAATATACTATATTGACTTTTTGCCCTTTATAGGACAAATTAATACATATGTTGGAATTTTTAAATTGTGTTGTCATTGGTAAATCTGTCACTGACTTGAGTTAGGTATAAAAGTACACAGTTTTCATGTCCTTGCCTTAAAGGCTCTCTAGTCTAATGGCCTTGTAGTTAGAGATGTAAATGACATTTGATCATGTTTTCCTGCAGTAGGTGCATAGGCAAATCCAGAAATATCACAGCTGTGCCAGTAACAAAGATTCTACAATGAATTTTATCAAACCTACCTATGACAGCTGTGATTTGACACGTTTTAATTGCTCAGGTTACATGAAATAATCTTCTGGAGTCTTCAAAAACAAATTGCACTGATAAAAAAATATGTTTTAAATACTTGAAGACTGATACACTCAACCATCTATATTCATGAACTCCCAATTTCATGCCAGGCCATGATCCTACGTATCTGAGAAGCAAATCCCTGTGGAGACTATATCACTATTTTTTTTTACTGAGATTAATATACTCTTGGAATCAACTACTGTCATTATTGATCATATCTGTATGAAGCCAAAGCCCCATGGTTGCCCATGAGAAGTGTCCTAGTTCATTTTCACCCAAATGAAGTGTGAACGTGATGTTTTCGGATGAAAGCTCAGCTCAGGGATTCATTTTATGTCTAAGTTTTATATATGTCCTTATTTTGAATACACCTGCTTTGCATCCCTGTGTTGGAAAGTCCATATTTTTATGCTTTTCTTGTAACATTGTTTCTTTACAGTATTGTCCAGTGGAAAAAATGACAATTGATATGTTTTTCTGATATAGTTATTTTAGCTGCAGTAACAATACAGTGCTTGGTGTTGGCTAACAGAAGCAGGCAGAATACTACTTTGTAATGTTTGAAATCTTAAACTTTTCAATAAAACTGAATGAGCCTCATAGGCCCAAAGAATTGTGTGTATTTTTGTTTATCTTTTGTTTAATAGACATTCAATTCTTCTCTTACTCTCTTGGCAGGACTTGGAACTCTTCTTTAAAATAACGTGTTTACTTGGGAAAGGAAGGGCTACCAAGTACAATGAAAGCGATTTTTAAAAATCATGTTTTTGTTTGCCACAAGAGGGCACTCTTGGCTTTGCTTGCAAATCTTCCCATGCCCCCTTGCCTCACTACTTTTTCTAAGATTTTCTCCAGTGTCTTCCTCTAGGGAAGGTAGAGAACTTTGTTGCATTATGAGCCAGTTGGTAATTTGATGGCCAGCCAAGGTTGTATTTCTGTTCAGGTGTATGATTAATTCTTGCCTAGCGGATAACATCTGGAAGACGTTCTCAAGGAATAGCTGCCCCTCAAATGTAAACTGAAAATAAGTTTGCCTAATAGGTAAATGACTGATCAGAACTTGGGATGTGGTTGGGGGATGGGTGGCAGGAGGAAAAGGTTTTAACTCAGGCCTCACACATATATAGGACTGAAATTTAGACTAGTGACATCCCCAAAGAATGATTATTTTGTGTTTGTAGGTATTAAAAGTGTTAATTTGTTAAATGTAAATATTAAAAATATGCTGTAATTTGATCTCTTGTCATTTATTTTTTAACATATGGAGGTATTTTCAAAAGAGAAGTCACCTTGATCTGTTGTCACACTGAAAGGCAACTTTGAATAGTAATCATTCTGATTTTTAAAAAGTTATTCAATCAGTATTTTATTATGTTGTGCTAGGTGCAGATTTCAAGTTCAGTTCTGAACTAAGCAAGTAAAACTCTTTCTCTGTCAAATGGTCTTAGCATTACTAAAAATAATACTTTGCATTTTGCATTGTGCCTTGTGGAGTTTCAAAACCTTTTCATAAGGCTTTGATCTTTGCAATAACCCCTTTGACAGGTAAGGTGAGTATTTGTTTCTCTACTTTCCAGGCATGGGTGTGCCTTTTAATGGGGATGATTTTATTTGCCTTAAAATTTTCAGAGAAGTTGAGAATTTCAACAGTATGAGTGAGTAGAAGCACCCATTTACATGTGACATTAAGTGGATTGAACTATAAAGTGTTTAAAACCAAATATGCACCAGTATTTGGACTAATAGGAGCATGAAGGGAGTGTTCGGAGGGAGCTAACATCCCCACATTCTTCATCAGCATATCCTATTGTTTTTGGCATGGCTAATTAATGTTTTCTGAGTCTTTTGTAAAGTGTCATATAAAAGCAGCTTCAATGCCACATTCCAACACCAAACTCCTCCTGAAGAGATACTTACCTTAGAACCAGCGCTGGCCCTTTTCTGCTCAGTTTGGCTGCACCTTGCTTTTTTAACCCTAGCTAGTCTTGTCTTGACTTTTCTGAGACTGCATTTTTAATCTTTAGTCTTTAAAATGAAGGATTAGATTTTGGTCTTTGAGATCATTCCACCTCTATGAGTCTTCCATGATACACAACACTATACATTTCTAATATCCAGGAACGGTTTTAGTTAGACAGAATCCTTACCTACAAATTAGGCCTTACCTAATCTGAGAAAGAAAAGAAATCATAAAGGTTACTTTAGAAAGGGATTATGTGATTGGTAACAGGCTTGCTACTACGTGTTCTATTTGCGGGAAGTAGGGAGCAGTATCCGCAGTCATTTGGTGACCTGGTGCCATATATCTTTGAGATTGTTATTAGTATGCGGAGACTTGATTGTTGTACTCTCAGAAAAGTGATTTGACCCCTGTGATAAGCAGAAAATAAAGGATTTCTGTCCTCCAACCCTGCCAGAAAAACCATGCCAAGACAAAAATGATATGCAGGAAGCTATGATCAGCTGGAGAAGAAATGGCGTGGCCAAAGGTCTAATGCCGTCTGTCACAACACACCCCCTTTTGTGGAAAACCATCAGTTGAACAAGAAATGTGGCCAAAGTTGTAATGCCATCAGAAAACACCCCACTTTAGGGAAAACCATCTTTATAGGTAAGTAGATCCAATCTACATCAACCAGTACTCCAGGGAAAAAAAAAAAAAGATTTTATTTTTTAGTCTCAATTTAGAGCCAATATCCTTTAAAATGAATCTTGAGTCTACAAATATCTTTTGAACACTGATTTTATACAAGACGCAGTGCTTGGTACTATGGGAAAAAGTCCTAGAAGAGCTACCCTGTGCTCTAAAAAGACCATTCATCTAGCAAGCTATTAAATTTTTGTGCAAATACAAACTGTCTAAAGGTGCAAGTGTGCCAAACTGAAGAAATGATACAATCTTAGTTCTTGATAGTGACCAATTTTATTTTGGTCCATTAAGTGATGCCATTTTTGGTTACCTGACATATTGTTCAGCATTCCCCATGATATAGAGTGGAGAACTAATACAACTGTAATTCATCATTTCCCCTGGGATGGTTCCCTTGGGATAGTTAGACAAAAACTTCTGTTCTAGTCAGCTGCAAGTGCAAAGATGGCAGAGAAGCTAGTTGCTAGTCTTCAAAGTGCCATGAAGTCAGTGAGGAGAGCCTCGACAAAGCAGGCTGAAGCCACAGTTCTCAAGTTTTGCTGCCCACAGCTTTCTACAATCAACATGTGGAGACTATTCTAACAGCGATAGAAGATGGATGCACCAAAGCAGAAAATGAATGGGTTGGTTGGGGTGGCTCAAAGAAGACAGTCTTGACAGCAAATCTAGCAGCTAAATTCAAATTAAGCAAACCTGCCAATGCGACTCACTTAAAAAATGTCTGCAAGAGCATCCAAAGCACCCAAGCATGATAACTAAGATCACAAGAACAGGACAATGTGTGCGAAAGGAAGTTTGAGGGTTAACTTCTGTTGAGGGTAAATTTGAGTGATATTTTACTTACGGGCAGAAATCCGTTTTTAGGGCTGAGAAAATGAGCTCTAATTGTTCCTCTGGAGTAGTAAGAAGAAAGCTCTTCTCTGAAACTCTGCATCAGGGATAGGACCATGTCTAGTGGGAATAAGAAAGAAAAGTTTCTGGGTTGTCCTAAAAGTGACATGAAAACAGCATTGGGGAAGGGAGGAGATAGGGGGTATGGGTGAAGGTGAACAGCCTAGGAAGGACAGGTTGTTTAACTGGAAGAAACCAGGGGCCTGCATTATACCTATTTTCTGCTATCTAGAAATCAAAGCAGCAGCATTAGAAAAATACATCCTTGTTCTCTTTTTGCATTGGCTGTCAAGAAGCTCAAAGCTACTTATGAACCTTTATCTCATCAACAGCAAATATGTTAGTAGAATACAATAATATTTTTATGGCACACTGAGTTAAAAAAAGGCTGCTGTGGGGCTAGAGGCTACTGCTGAGGGCTCCTGGGAATGAGCATCTAAGGAATGTCAGGATTCCATCAGTGGCAGTTAATGGACACACACAAGTTAGAAGATTCTGAATTACAAATTGGCCTATTATATGTATCTATATGCTATATATTATATATTATGAATTTGCCTATTATATATGTATGCATATATGCTATATATTATCATAGTTTTAAGCCCATATATTGGTCCATATTTTTGTAGTACTTGTTCTTTCCTCATAATAAATGGCTTTGTATTTTTTATTTCTCTTTACATAATCTTACTTGATTTTAATTTCAAATTATTCGGTTATCCTTCAGGTAACATGTGGAGTACAAATTTAAAACTTTTTGCATATTACTTTGTGTGTTTGCTGTGTGCTAGGGCTTATGATTTTACTGCTGTAAACCCACAGCAGTAATAATAATCCTACTTCTTGGCAGGGGGAGGAAGCCAGCTCTTTTGAGGATTGGATGAAATCACTTCAAATAAAACATTTAGCCAATGCGTGGCACCTAGTAGGTGGACTTCACACGGTAGACTTACTATTTTTCCATTTAATACTCTCAATTTCCCTTTGTAGGGAATTGTGAGGATAAGAAAAGGCAAGCTTCAAGGAGTGAAGGGCTGACCCCAACCACACAGATAGAAGACACTGAGAAAGAATTGGGAATGCTTCCTGGCTTCAAAGCTTGTGTCCAAAATGTCTGTCCTCTAAGGGACCCTTGTGTCGTGTCATGGGTTGAACGCGAGGATTTTTGTACCGTTCCCAGGGTCTCCCGAGACTGACCTCCTTGTGCTCGGTGTCCCCTGGCCCAGGGACCCCAGAGGGGTGGCGGAGAAACGCACGGGATAGAGACGAGCCCCGTAGCCCAGCTCTGTCGGCCGGGAGTGGATTCGCGGAAGGGAGGCGGAGGGCGGGGGCAAGTCGGCTCAGCGAAGCCCGCAAGGGGGAAGGGCAGGGTAGTGGCCATCTCACCTGCTCCTTCAACAGCCTCCAGCGAGACTTGAGCAACGCGCATCTCTTTCCCTTGATGAACAACGCAGGTGGTTTGCTGAATTAACGGTTCCCACCCCCAATACAACGGCCTTTTAGCCAGATTGGCTCAAACTGGGCGTTAAGTCCAGCATTTCCGCGGCAAAGCGGAGCCCTCTCTCCGCTGTGTGATGCCTCCCCGCTCCGATCGCGGGCCGGGCGCCCGGGGAAGCGCCGCCGAGGGTAGCTCCGCGGCCGGGCTGCGGCCCCTCCCGGAGAGCCTGCGTGCTGGGGTTCTCCAGCTCGCTGCCCGCCGGCCAGGAAAACTCTCGGGAGAGGCTGGAGCTGGCGGAGGTTCCCATCCGGCCACCTATCGCGTCTGATTTCCTGAGCTGACGGTCACTGCCGGCGGTCTGGGACCCGCGGTTCCCTGTGCGAAAGGATCATTTTCAGTTCGCCGCTAGATCGACCGCAACCGGGTTCGCAGACAGAAAACACCCAAGCTACAGACCGCTTGCCGCTTTAAACAATTCTTAAAAATGCGGTTATGCTTGCGTCTTTATGAAAGCGCATGGATGTAGTTATACGTACGCATTAAAAAATACAAACAATTCTGCATTGATCGCCAAGATGCGCTTTCTCGTGGCAATGGAAACCGTTTAGTTTGAGACTGGTGATGACACACGTGAACTGAGTTGCCAAACTCATAGAAACTCCACACTGTAGATCTGTACATTGTATCGTGTGTTAATTGCACATCAGCTGAAAAACCAGAACACAGATGAAAAGTACTAAGCGCCACTGCCTGCACGCACGTATAAAAGCCGCTGAGATGCGGCTGTAGACGAGCATATTTACAGCCATCAAGCGCGGCTCTGCCGGGTGGATTACTTACTCAGGCTTCGCACCGCAGGGAAAGCGATGGAAAGGCAGCTGACGTCACTTGGGGCGGGGCCCGGAGTCCTGTGAAAAGTTGGTGGGACTCGAGTGGCAGCAGCTGCTGGCCGCACAGCCTCGCCATGAGCTGCCACAACTGCTCCCAGCCCCAGGTCCTCTGCAGCTCTGAGCAGCTGTTCCTGCAGCCCCTGTGGGACCACGTGAGGAGCTGGGAGGCCCTCATACTGTCGCCGTTCTTCCCGGTCATCTTCTCCATCACCACATACGTGGGCTTCTGCCTGCCCTTCGTGGTGCTGGACGTCCTGTGCTCCTGGGTGCCCACGCTGCGGCGTTACAAGATCCACCCGGACTTCTCGCCGTCCGCGCGGCAGCTGCTGCCCTGCCTGTGGCAGACGCTCTACCAGCACGTGACGTTCGTGTTCCCCGTGACGCTGCTGCATTGGGCCCGCGGCCCGGCCCTCCTGCCCCACGAAGCCCCCGAGCTGCTCCTGCTGCTGCATCACGTCCTGCTCTGCCTGCTGCTCTTCGACACGGAGTTCTTCGTGTGGCACCTGCTTCATCACAAGGTGCCCTGGCTGTACCGCACCTTCCACAAGGTGCACCACCAGAACCCGTCCTCGTTCGCGCTGGCCACGCAGTACATGAGCGTCTGGGAACTGTTTTCCTTGGGCGTCTTCGACATGATGAACGTCACGCTGCTAGGGTGCCACCCGCTCACTGCCCTGACCTTCCACGTGCTCAACATCTGGCTGTCCGTGGAGGACCACTCCGGCTACAACTTCCCTTGGTCCACTCACAGACTGGTGCCCTTCGGGTGGTACGGGGGTGTGGCGCACCACGACCTGCATCACTCTCACTTTAACTGCAACTTTGCCCCGTACTTCACACACTGGGACAAAATTCTGGGAACGCTTCGGCCTGCATCTGTCTCAGTGCGGTAATGTGGCTGCGGTGGGTGCCCCTAAGACTCGGGACCACCTTTCATACTTGAATTAAGAGAAACACCTGAGCAATATATATATATATTTTAAGCAACTAACTTATTAACCGATGAAAACCGTAGATAAAACCTGATGTATTTTTGTAGTCTGACGAAGTAATTTACATACGGTTTGTGTATCAATACAGTTTTGTGTTCTTGGTATTCTTAGTCTAGCTCACTTCAACTGCCTTGAATCCAGGATGTGGAAAAGACTTTCATCACAGGGGTATTTAGAGAGTCTCTAAAAGGACGTGTTTGTAGAATAAGGAATTTCCTATGTTTGAAAGTGTTTTAAAACCTGGCTAAAAGAACATATTTTTATGGATGACTCTAAAAACAGTTGAACATGTTTCTGCTGGACAGCAGCCAAGATTAGAGTGCCTTTTTATATTTTTTATAGAACAGTATATTTATTTTGAAAGAAATGTTTTTCATGCTTTAAAAAAGAAAAAAAAAGAACATGTGTTGACTTACATTTCACTGGCATTTTGACTGATTAAAATGGGAAGAGGGAGTGGGGATACCAAGGGTCCTTCTAAGCCTCCATCAGCCTTACCACAGAAAGAGAGGAATCTGGGTGTAGGGTGTTTTGTCCGCGGTTGTTGGAGAGAAGGAGGCAGGAGAAGGGCGACTGTTTGTCGTTGTGCTCTGGAAATTTCATGGAGGAAAAATATGCTAATGTTCCTGATGCTTTCAGCTCTTTTCTGCATAATAGACAAATGATAGGATTACTCTGTGAAGTTTCATAGAGAGATTAACACCGGGCAATCATTTTATTATTTGTGAGAAATGATTGATTAGGGGAGGAACAGAATTGGAGGTGTGCCTTGCTTTGCAAAACTGGCAAGTCAATCACATACACTAGAGCGGCTGATAGATACAGAAGGGGATTCTGAGGAAGCCCCTGTTTTCATGAAGCCATCCTTAGCTACTGCAAATGACCATCAAAACATTGCTTCTGAAATCTGGAATTTTTGTATATTCAGTTTTCTTAATTAAAACATACATGCAACAGGTACAGCCCTTTCTAAAAGAAAGATAAAGTGAAATTTGGCCCCGGATCCCTGGCTTTTCATCTAGAAAATGAGAAAGTGTCCCACGTGTTCTTGTAGATGGCAGTAAATGTTCCTATTACTAACTATACACCCAGCATCCATCATGTACCCCATCTAACTCCTGCCTATTCATTTAAATTTTGTTTTTGGAATATAGTTTATTTAGTGTAAAGTTAAAAATCAAGACAATTTAGACAAAAGATAAAGAATGGCAGCTTTGTGTGTAATTCTTGGCTCGTTATATTAAAACAAAATTGTCATGTTTAAAGGTAAAACATGGATCTAGAGACCTGGTCTCCACAGTCAGCCATACGAGACTCCCAAGAAATACGGTTAGGCCCTCCAAATGTTTGGCAGAATGAGCCCAGAAGGTGGAGCCACACAGACAGTTTTCCCATGTTCCCTTCAACGTGTGTGTTCCTTTAGATTCCTGACTGAAATTACATCTTCCTCTGTCTGTATCAGGATCAGGCTGGGATTTAAAGATGACATTGATTTATAAAAGTGAAATCCATGAAAAGAGGAAGTGAGACGTGAGGGGAAAATGCTACGTTGGCGGTAGTATATTATTACCATGTGGTCCCTGGAGGAAGAAGAGGAGGATAAACAGGCAGATGTGGAATCTGTGGTGCAACTATTAGTTGTAAGCAGTGTAGGCACCCAAAAGCTGCCCTGTAAATCATGGATAATGACAATTTATCACAGCTTATCCTCAGAGAACTGTAAAAATGTATCATGTTGCATCATTACATAAGGGAATTTTAGATTTGGGGCAAATTGTACACATGGAAACTGCACAATTTGGATTTAGAAACACTTTCTCACAATCAAATGTCGTAATAGTTTTTAATGCCTTAGGAGGTAGAACTGGGGAAGTGGAGAAGATGAGAAATTTTTCAGATAGCTTGAGAACCTATTAATAAAAACAGTAAATAAAAAGTTCATATGTGCATGCGCTTTCACATAATTTATCACTTGCTCCTTACAACAACACCATAAGGGATGTAGAATAATTATCATCATCATCATCATCATCATCATCATCCTATGTTATGGATGGAGGATTGGTACCCACATAGGTTAAGTATCTTTTTCCAGGCTATGAAATATGAGGAGTGGGAGCCAGTTCTACTAAACTTAGGTCTGGTAGTGTATACTGTGCCTCTCTTTTGATAACATAACTGCCAGAGAGCTGCAAACCCTGCAACACTAACAAATGGCCTCCCTCTGTTGTTCCTCCTTTGTTACTACCCCTAAAACATTGTTACCCTGGCCCATGACTTCACTTCCACATGCCTTCCAAAGCCTCTGCCTGGGTAGAAGAAAAAGCCAGGAGAGGTAGATGAAGGCCAGTCTAAGCAGGACCTGGGAGAACAGGAGGCAGGTCAAGGACTGTGTTTTCTGCACCTTCATTGCACCTGCATTACAAACCCAACTACTGCAGCCAGCTTACCTGGGTGGCAATCTGGGTTCTGGGACTTACTAGCTGAGTGACTTTGGACAAGTTACTTAACCTCTCTGTGCCTTAGCTTCCTTATCTGTAAAATGTGGACGATCATAGACCCTCCCTTGAAGAGTTGTTGTGAGGGATTTTTGAGTTACTAGAAGCAAAGTGCTAGATGAATGCGAAATCTCACTGTAGTCGTGTTTTCTGTGACTGATGCTTCCCAGTGTGAGCACTGGAACTGCAGTTCAGAATGGTAAGCTTTTTGTTCACAAACATGCTTGTGCTCTTGCGTCTTCCAGGGAACCAAATAAAGCCAAGTTGTTGATTCTGCTTCCATCACGAGCTGCTTCTCCTAGCATCCTTTCAAGGCAAAAGTTTTGAAAAGAGACAGAAATCTATTTTGTTTGATTTTACTTCCTTACATCTGAGTCATTCTACTCCCACTCCTCTGGCAACTTTTGCTCTGGGTTGCCTACTAATTTTCTAATTGTCAAATCCAGTGATTTTTCCGCCTTCGGTTTTACATTTCCTTGGCTTTCATTTTGTGAAGGAATTTGCTTTTGCAAACCAGCTCATGTTAGAATGTGGTTCTTGTGTGGCGTTAGTGAGGTTTCTCTCAACTCCTTTCCTTCCTCATTCTCCAGCTGTTTCTTCTCTCTTCAATGGCTCCTCTCTCACCACAATAGGAAGGCAAGCCTCAAGGTGCTTCTCATTTTACTAAAAAATACCTGTATTGCATATAATTAATATCTTTCCTACTATCTGCTTGCGTACTCTATACACAATGTATGTACATGTGTACATTCACATACACCATGTATGTGTGCATATGTACATAACATGTAAACATGCTATATATGCACACACTACACACAAACTATATATTGATATGCTATTATATGTATAATACGTGTATTTATACACAATGCACATATACTGTATATATGCACATATGTATACACATACTATATATGTGTATATACTATATGTACATATACCATACATGTAAACACGTACAAACCTGCTATATTTGTACTACATGTGTACACATACACTATATCTCCTTTTCTCTCTCTCTTCACATACATAAACACAAACACACAACTATTTTGTCCTATCTGCAATTTATCTCTGCCTCTAGTACTATGTCCAGTTCTTAATAAACTGGTTCAGTGTTGCCTGAATCCTGGAAGAACTAGAAAGATACCTTTGCCATTAATCGAAAGGATGAGTTCGTGTCCTTTGCAGGGACATGGATGAAGCTGGAAACCATCATTCTCAGCAAACTGACAACAAGAACAGAAAACCAAACACCACATGTTCTCACTCATAAGTGGGTGTTGAACAATGAGAGCAGATGGACACAGGGAGGGGAACATCACTAACCGGGGCCTGTCTGGTGGGAGGGGGGCGGCTAGGGGAGGGATAGCAGGGGTGTTAGGGGCTAGGGGAGGGATAGCATTAGGAGAAATAACTAATGTAGATGACAGGGTGATGGATGCAGCAAACCACCACGGCATGTGTATACCTATGTAACAAACCTGCACGTTCTGCACATGTACCCCAGAACTTAAAGTATAATAATTAAAAAATCATGCATTTCTCATCCATTCCTTCTTGTTCTTATCCATGTTCCATCACTAGTCAATCCCAGATTTCTAACTCAGGCCATGTTCACAACCCATAATCTCTGTTCTAGAGGAAGTCACAGTATACTGGAAAAGAGAGTCGGGCAAGTAAATGCATTTAATCTAATGTGGCCAATGCTGTAATGGAGGATATTAACAGGTTGTTAAGGGAGTCCAAAAAGAGATGGGACATTTGAGCTAAATCACAAAGAATTTTTGTGTCTTCACTAAGCAGGGTAGAGGGCATACCTTGCAGAAGAAACAGCAGTTGCAAAACTAGAGAGAAATGAAAGGACTTGACATTCTTGAAACAAGTCAGGAAGCTCCAAGCACTGAATGAGCAAGGAAGAAATCTGTCTAACATTCGAGGCATATGTCCAGCAAGGCAGTTAGGGCCTGGGATTGGGTTCACTATCTTGATTGTGGGGATGGTTTCACAGGTGTATACAAATGCCAATATTTATCAAATTGTATATGTTAAATATGTGTAGTTTATAGTATGTCAGTTATACCAAATGATGATGGTGATGATGATGATGATAAATTAATCTAGGACCTCATGTTCTGAGTTTTAGCTTTGAAGCCAATTTATCATGAACACACACACACACACACACACACAGAGAGAGAGAGAGAGAGAGAGAGAGAGAGACAGACAGACAGACAGACAGACTATAATTCATCCTTTGCTCATCGTTTCTGCTGACCTACCAGAGAAAGCCTCTCAGGAGGAAGAAGGCATGTCTGGGAGCCTGCAAAACTCAGACCCCTTTCTTTAAGAACTTCCTTAACAACCACTATGCACACACACAAACACAGATTGGGCCCCTGTAACTATATGATCCCTACATCGTGGCCACAGCTTTCTGTACTATGGTTGGAAATCTGATCCACATAGGAAGAATTAAGCTATTTCTTAGGAATTTAAGATATGTAAGCCAGCGGATCCAGGTGACCATTTTGGGGCTGCCATTCATACTGTGTGAGTAATGATGCCAAGAAAGCCCATCTGTACATAGAATGAAAGGAGGAGGAACAGATTTTTCAGGGAGAGGAAATAAGAGACACATAGCCCTGGAAAGAGTGGAAGGGGAATGGGAGTTCTGGGAGCAGACCCGTGCCCTGGGGTCCAGAAGTTCTTTAGGCCCAGGTTCTAGGCCCTAAACATGCTACACTTTTTGCCTTTGGGTTCCATAACTTTCTAATAGATTCCTCTTCTTGGGCTGGTTAAATACCTTTCTGGTTCTTGTACGTAAAGAGGACATTGGTTGAAACCTGAGGGTTCTATGGTGTCCTTTTGCCTTTAGATTGTAGGAGGAAGCCCCTTAGCGCAAACCGGTATAGGAGGTTATGAGTGGTTGTCATCAGTGGACAATGAATAGCCACATCCTAACTGACAGCCAAAGGCTGTGGTGCTCCACAGGCCAGGAAGGCAAACTGACTATGTGTGGTTGTTAGGGGTCAATGTGAAGAGCAAAATGAGTGTTCTGACATTATTTAGTACAAGCCAATCCCATCCTGACCTTCTATTACCTAAGGTGAACAAGTGCTATTTTACGGCAATTCGAGTGCAGAGTTTATTCCAAATGTTTGTTAAAGGCATCTCAAGTCTCATAAAAAAGACTTTGAACCAAAGCCTACTTGGAAGCCCAAACTTTACCTGAATCCTATCCTCCCCATAGAGAGCATTTCCTTATTTCCTAACAGACCTCTTAAGGGTAACGGGTCCTACAGTGCCACATTGCATTCCCCATGGGTTTGAGGTCCCAGCTGATGCTAGCAGCTTCCTAACACATAGCTTGACTTCCTCTGTTAGGCTAACTTTCCGTTCGACGCATCTTGACGCCTCTTGGTGTTTTTCCTGTCTCTGTGTGTTTGTTTCCAGCTGTATCTCTTTTGCTGCCTTGTTCTTTTGTTTTGTTCTTCGGTTTTGTTCTTTGGTTGACATTTATCAAATGCTTACTAGGTACGAGATTCTCTCAACTCATTTTACATCTAATAACTCATTTAATTCCTGACAGCAACCCATGAATGACAGAGAGACATTCAGACACTCGCCTCGTATCTTTTAGCTAGTAAGCGGCAGAGCCGTGGTACGCACCAGGCACACCTTTCCAGACCTTATCACTTGTCACCACTGGGCTCTGCCATCCCTCGTGAGCTGAGTTTTTCTTTGTCACATCTTCTCATGATCTCATAGATAAATAAATCAAAGCGTGCTTAGAAGAGTTTTGTCTTTGAGAACTTGTTCCTTTTTTCTGCAAGGAAAAGGTGAGTTGCTACAAGCACAGATTATATTTTCATAAAAAGAAGCTAGACTGTGAATCAACCATTCAAAGAGATATGCCCATAGGCAGTTTTTTTTTTCCATTTAACCCGCTACTAGACTTGCTCATGGGGATGATTTGAGAGTGGATGGGAGGACTAGTGTTCATTGATGAAAGAGAAAAGTTGACCATAAATGAAAAAAGTTTGCAAAAAAACTTTTGTATACAGTGCAGTATAACATACATTATTGTGGTGAGGTGGGGTGGAGACCTCCTGAAGGGCAATAAAGAGGGATGGGAAAGAGATTGCCGAGATGGATTTCAGACTGAGTCCTAGTAGCTGAGCAGTCAGCCAGCTGTGCATCCAGCCAGAAGCTATGGTCTGGTTGTCCAAGGTTAGGGCTTCTTTCTGGTTTGACCCTCCTAGTGGCTGCTCTGGTCAAGGGCTTCTCTCTGATCGTGTTACCAGCACAGAGCCCAGCACATCAGGCTACTCAGGACTAGTCTACGTTGCCTCCCTGACCTAATGCTCAGTACTTCAATTCAACCAACACCTTAATGAGCACCTACAGTATGATAATAAAGAATCATGATAACAGTGACAAGAATAATGATAATAATGGCTATTATATAATAATTGCTGACTATGGCTCAGGTGTTCTGCTAAATGTTTTGCACATATGATTCCTTTTTATCCTTAAAACAACCTATTTCCTTTTCCTTTTTCTTTTTTTTTTTGAGATGGAGTCTCATTCTGTGGCCCAGGCTAGAGTGCAGTGGCATAATCTCGGCTCACTGCAACCTCCACCTCCCAGGATCAAGTGATTCTCATGCCTCAGCCTCTTGAGTAGCTGGAATTAAAGACATACACCACCACGCCTGACTAATCTTTGCATTTTTAGTAGAGACAGCGTTTCACTATGTTGGCCAGGCTGGTCTTGAACTTTTGACCTCAGGTGATCCATCTGCCTCAGCCTCCCAAAGTGCTGGGATTATAGGCATGAGCCACCATGCCTGGCCAAAAAAACTTATTTTCAAAGCTAACATTCTTCTTGGTTAAGTAATACCTTCATTAACTTATCTCAAAGATCCACCCCAGATAATAAACAAATACACAAACAAATTAATTTCACATTATGTTAATGCTATGAAAAACAATGAACTGGATTGATGTGATGGAGAGGACCTTGGAGGTGGGGAGGGTTCCTGCAGAAGGGAGATAAGAGAAGTCCTCTTTGAGAAAGTGATATTTAAGAGGAGACCTGAATGACAAGAGGGAACCAGCCAGGTGAAGTACACTGTGTGTTCATTCCTATTTCACAGACAAGAAGGAAAGGTTAAAGTAATTGCCTAAGAGCAAATAGCTCTATGGTAAAAGCCAGAGCTGGGGCCAAGGCTGGTCCTATCACTTTGCTTCAGTCTCTTCCAATGTGTTCATTCAGCATGTCATGCCCTCTTTCAGCTGCCATTGCTTGACCTGTCCAAGTGTTCTTCCTTGCTTCGGGTGCTTGCCATTCCAATTCCTTTCCTATTATCCATTTTTCTCTGACCTCTGATTTGCCAGGTTCAAGCTCATTAGCCAGTTGTTATGGCAGGTTTTATCCTTAGATAAAGATTATCTTCTAAAGTGATATCCAGCCTCCATAGTAACCATGGGCTGGGGTTGTGTGTGCCTTGTGCAGAGGCAGTTTGTCTGTAGGATTCCCTTGGGGCTTAAGAGCTTCCACTCCATCCCAAGTCCCAGCCTGCGGAATAAAGATAACTAAACTCTGACAGGTCGGGATATGGAAGTATGCAAATAAAGTATGTATGCAAATAACGACATTTTACCTCTTCCTTTCCAATCTGGATGTATTTTTCCCCTTTTTCTTGCTTTCTCCTCTGGCTAGAATGCTAGAACCTCCAGTAAAAATGGAATAGAAGTAATGAGAAAGAATATCCTTGCCTTGTTCTTAATCTTAGAGAAAAAACACTGATTGTTTCATCGTTAAGTATGAAATTATCTCCAAATTTTTTGTACATGCCCTTCACCAGATTGAAGAATTCCCTTTTATTCCTAGTTTTCTGAGAGTTTTCAATAAAAAATGGATATAATGTTAAAAATAAAATTTTCTTGTTAACCTTGAATGTGTATCCGTATGTGTACCTGAATATGTACCTTTGAACGTAAATGTATCTGTAGAATGTGCATTTATGTCACCTCCCTAAACCTAACATAGAGTTGTGTCTTTTTTTTTCCTCAGCAGTTTAACTAGAGGTTTATCAATTTTATCGGTCTTCTCAAAGAACTTGCTTTTGCTTTATTTTTCATATTGTTTTTATTTTTATATTTTGCTTATTTCTATTTTCATTCATACTACTTCCTGTATTCAGCTTACTTTGAATTGGATTTGCTTTTCTTTCTGTAGGTTTTTAAAAAATGAACGGGGTTGATGTGATGGAGAGGAACTGGGAGATGAGAGAGAGTTCCTGCCCAAGGGAAGTAGCTCTGCTATACCCCAACAGCAACCAAGCTGAGAATGAAATCAAGAACTTAACCCCTTTTACAATAGCTGCAAAAAATAAAATACTTAGGACTATACCTAACCAAGGAGGTGAAAGACCACTACAAGGAAAACTACGAAACACTGCTGAAAGAAATCATATCATAGATGACACAAAAAAATGGAAACACATCCCAAGCTCATAGATGGGTAGAATCAATATTGTGAAAATGATCATACTGCCAAATGCAAGCTACAAATTCAGTGTAATTCCCATCAAAATACCACTTCTTCACAGAACTAGGAAAAACAATCATAAAATTTATATGGAACCAAAAAAGATCCTGCATAGCCAAAGCAAGACTTAGCAAAAAGAGCAAATCTGGAGACATCACATTACTCAACTTCAAACTATACTATAAGGCCATAGTCACCAAACAGCATGGTAGTGGTATAAAAACAGACACATAGAGCAAAGGAACAAAATAGAACCCAGAAATAAACCCAAATAGTTACAGCCAACTGATCTTTGACAAAGGAAGCAAAAACATAAGTGGGGAAAAGGACACCGTATTCAACAAATAGTGATGAGATAATTGCCAAGCCACACATAGGAGAACGAAACTGGATCCTCATCTCTCACCTTAAAAAAAATATCAACTCAAGATATATCAAGGACTTAAATCTGAGACCTGAAACTATATATTCTAGAAAATAACATTGGAAAAACCCTTTTAGGTATTGGCTTAGGCAAAGATTTCATGACAAAGAACCCAAAACCAAATGCAATAAAAACAAAGATAAACAGGTCAAACTTGATTAAACTAAAGAGCTTCTGCACAGCCAAATAAACAGTTAGCAGAGTCAACAGACAACTCTCAGAGTGTGAGAAAATCTTCATAATCTATGCATCAGACAAAGAATATCCAGATTCGACAAGGAACTCAAACAAATAAGTAAGAAAAAAACAAACAACCCCATCAAAAAGTGGGCTAAGGACATAAATAGACAATTCTCAAAAGAAGATATACAAATGGCCAACAAACATATGAAAACGGCCAAAAAACATATGAAAACATGCTCAACAGCAGGAATGATTAGGGAAATGCAAGTCAAAACCATAATGCAATACCACCTTCCTCCTGCAAGAATGGCCATAATAAAAAAATAAAAAAATAATAGATGCTGGCATGGATGCTGTGAAAAGGGAACACTTCTTTATTGCTTGGAGGAATAGAAACTAGACAACAAAGAACTAAAAGCAGAACTGCCATTTGATCCAGTGATCCCACTGCTGGGTATCTACTCAGAGGACAAGAAGTCATACAGAAACGATAGCTGCACATGCATGTTTATAGCAGCACAATTAGCAATTGCAAAAATGTGGAACAAACCCAAATGCCCGTCAATTAACTAGTGGATAAAGAAACTGTTGTATGTGTACACACACACACACACACACACAAAATGATGGAACACTACTCAGCCAGAAAGAGGAATGATTTAATGGCATTTGGAGCAATTTGGGTGGGATTGGAGACTATTATTCTAAGTGAAGTAACTCAAAAATGGAAAACCCAACATTGTATGTTCTCCCTCATAAGTGGGTACTAAGTTATGAGGATGCAAAGGCATAAGAATGATACAATGGACTTTGGGGACTCAGCAGGGAAAGGGTGGGAAGAAGGTGAGGGATAAAAAACTACAAATTGGGTTCAGGTGATGGGTGCACTAAAATCTCACAAATCACCACTAAAGAACTTACTCATGTAACCAAATACCACCTTTTCCCCAAAATACCTATGGAAATAATTTTTTTTAAAGTAATAAACCTGCAGGTCGTGGTGGCTCACGCCTTTAATCCCAGCATTTTAGGAGGCTGAGGCAGGTGGATCGCTTGAGGTCAGGAGTTCGAGAGCAGCCTAGCCAACGTGGTGAAACCCTGTCTTACTAAAAATACAAGAATTAGCCAGGCGTGGTGGCAGACATCTGTAATCGCAGCTACTCAGGAAGCTGAGGCAGGAGAATTGCTTGAACCTGGGAGGTGGAGGTTGCAGTGAGCCACGATCAGGCCATTGCACCCCATCCTGAGCAAAAGAGGGAGACTCCATCTCAAACAAACAAAAGTAATAAACCCTGCAACATGTAAAAAGTCTTCTGTTTCTTTGCTGATCTTCCATCTAATTATTCTGTCCATTATTTAAAGTGGGGTTTTGAAGTTATTGTTAAGCTGTTTCTCCCTTCGATTCTATCAATTTTTGGTTTACACATTTTGGGGATCTGTGCTAGGTGCATATGTGTGTTGAATAACTATATCTTCTTGATAAATTGAATATTTTATCAGAATACAATCGTTTTTGTCTCTCATAAATATATATATATATATATATATATATATATATATATATATATATATATATTTTAAGACAGCTTCTTCTCCAAAGCTTTCAAGTCTTTCCTCCCCATGTTTTTGTTAGTTTATTGCTTGCCCAATTGCTATCTATTGCCCAAGCAGCAGCACTGGGTGAGTCCAAGTTAGCTTAAATAAAGGCAAGTCTTTCGGGTTTATCTTCCAGGGAGACACCAAACTGGTCATAACAAATGACCACAGTTCTTTGAAAATGAAGTCTATTCTGCTCCTGCCAGTACGAGTGCCTATAATGGGAATGCAGAATGTTATCTTTAAGGCAACTGTTAAGATGGGAAGTGGGACATGAAGCCAGGGTAAATTGAAAAGATAAAAAGTTCTCTATTCTTACTGAGGGTCAGCAAATTTTTATTCATTAAGCATTTTCCTGGTTCTTTCAAGCTTTTGTTTAGTTTCCAAAGTTCCAGAAAATGTTGATTCTGAATGTTTGTGCTTTCTCCAAAAAAATTTATATTTTGGAGCCCTAAATATTGAAGCCCTAACCCCCAATGTGATGATATTTGGAGGTGGAGCCTTTGGGAGATTCTGATAGTTTTTGATAGTTTTTCAGTTACCTTTAAGAAGGGATAATTTTTCGAGTTTCTTACCCTCTATTTCAACTCCTACTTTGTATGTTCTGAATAATTTAACGTTTATGAAGTCTGTTTGTGTTCAAGAATATGATCTATCTTGGAAAATGTTTCACCTGTGCCTATATGCGTCAGCTTGGGCTGCTATAATAAAATACTATAGACTGGCTGGCTTAAACAACAGACATTCATTTCTCATCATTCTGGAGGCTATGAGGTGTTGGCCAGTTCAGTTTCTGGGGAGAGTCTCCTTCCTGGCTTGAAGACAACCACCTTCTCACATGATGCTGAAAGGGCAAGTGATGGTCTTTCTTCCTCTTCTTGTAAGAATACAAATTCCATCATAGGAGCCCCACTATCATGACCTCATCTAAACTTAATTAACTCCCAAAGTCTCCACCTCCAAATAGCATCACATTGAGGGTTAAAGTTTCAATATTTAGGGCTCCAAAATATAAATTGCTTTTGGAGAGGGCACAAACATTCAGCCTATAACAATACTTGAAAATAATGTTTATTCTATTCTTTTGAAGTACTGTTGAATGAACAATGCTTCATTGGAGTATTCTGTAGTTGTTAAGTATATTAAGTTGATTGAAGTGTATTCCATGTTTCTTTTATCCATATTTTCTTTCTACTTGTTCTATCAATTATTGAAAGTGGGTTTTGGAAATCTCTGATTATAATTGTAGATGTTTCTACTTCTTTTAGCTTTATCAGTTTCTGCTTCATTGATTTTGAACTCTGTGAGGTGTATCTTTATATGAGGTGTACAAAAATTTAGGATCATAATGCACTCCTGATTTACCAGGCAACTACTATGTGACATTCTTCTACCTGCTTTTTACACATAAATGCCTTCACTGTTAAAAGCTTATTCAGTAAATGCCATCTTATTTTTAAAGAGGAGAAAAAAACGGAAGCACAAAGTGGTGAAGAATCTCACACAAAGTTTTATATAGCAGAATAAAAACCCAAGCATGAGGCTGAAGTGCTTTCAATTTTAACTAGTATGTTATTTTAGGTGTGGAGGGGGGATTTGAACTTAGAGCAAGGACAGGATGAGGAAAACGATTAAATAGGAAGTTCCCTTGGAAACTGAGCCTTTGTTGTAGTAATTGTTGAACTGGTTCAAATCACGGCATATCAATTATTAGATGAAAGCACAAAACATATTTTCTTGCAAGATAAAAGTAATTTAGCTTGGGGCCATCATTTAAATTTCACATTTCTCCTCTCTCTGTAGGTATGTGTGGTCTTAGAGCTGATCTCTTTTCCTATCCCTGGGTTAACACAAAAGCAGTCCCAAGTGGCTGATGAGAAGAAAGGATACTCTTAAAAATATTTTAGTGAGTCCCATAAAAGCCATTGCTAAGGAAGCTCAGTAGTCAACTCCAGCTGGCCAATAGACCTTTCTTCAAATGCCTCCCCCAACCCCCTCTGTTTCTTGCTGAATCACTTAGAGATAGGACACTGGACTTCTGATGAAAAGAAAGGATTTGAGTTTTAGCTTTTTCACCTACTAACTTTGTGACTATGAAAAAGCGACTTAACTAATCTGTACAATCAATCTACTATAGTACCTACAAAAAAGTTTATTTTGATGGTAATACATAAAGCACTACTTAAATGTGGGTCATTTTCCTTATTCTTATTTTTCTTCTTTCAAATAAAGGACACCTGCTTTCTCCAGTATCTGCTTGGCAGCCTGTAAGTCATTACAGATAAATATTATTTAATAAATTCCTTCCATTTATCAGGCACTTTTATCTACATCATCTCATTTAGCCCTCATTAACCCAGAAACTTCATAAGATCTTTTTCACAATTGCCAGAGGAGGAAATTGAGGTTCAGAAAGATTACATGACTTACCCATAACCACCTAGAGTGTATGTGGAGAACCAGGACACAAATTCAGTTTCTAAGTAAAACCTGTATTTCCCACCCATTCTCTTCTCTCCCCTTCCTCCACTAATATGCTCTCTAGGTCAGCTATGTACAGCCTTGCAGGTTGTACAATGAACAACTCCAGAAGTGTCATTTTTATAGGCGGTAACGAGAATGGCGCCCCCTAGAGGTGTGGATTACTCAATTTGCAGAGCTGTATGATGAGGCCCTGGAGCCTGTAGTGTGTTTTGTTCAGAGTCAAGAAGATTTTGCAGACAACCATATCCTCACCCCAGCCTTCCTCTTTCAATCATTCTGGAGTTGCTCTCAATGCTTTTACAAGTCTGAGTAAATGACCTAAAGGAATCTTATCACACCACCTCTAACCATGTGGTGGGAATTTCTCAGCGTTGTGGTAATTCGTATGCCTGCATTTGTTCTATTTGACTATTTGCTTTCCACATGCTTCTACCTGCCTGCCAGCTTTCAAAAGTTGCTGTGAAAGAAGTCGGCTGGATTTGGCAGGAAGAGGACCAAGCAGGCAAAAAGTGAACTGCTATCTTTGAGTTTGTCTTGACAGATTACCTTAATATTTAAACCATTAAAAGTCTTAGAGGCATTGTTCCAAGAAAGAAGCCCTTTCATGTCTTATATTCCAGAAAATGCACATTAGCACCATTCTGTGCTTTTGGCTGTAAGATATGACTTCATCCATAAGTAGGAGGAAGTATGAATTAAGGGATAAATTAGAGAACATGAATACTTTTCAATTAGCCGTATTTCTTTCTTCTCTAGGACAGTTCCCTAAATGCTATGGTATAGAAGCCTTTCCTACCAGCTAGGTTTTAATAAAGGTGTTTGCACTCAAGGGAGTGGAGGCAGTAGAAACATTTTTGGTGCAACTGAGTAGGGTCTAGGGTCTGGGTTGGGCCCAGTTAATGATTTTATTTAGTTATCTTAGTAGTAGTTACAAAAATATTATGTTTCCCTTACCTTTATAAAGAGTATTATAGAATACTTTCTCAGTCAGGAAAGTTTATATATATTACA